>VDFB02253757.1:0-45006 GCA_007258455.2 Sequoia sempervirens
GGACTAACTCCACATTCTTGATTGTAATAACCCTTAGCTAAAATATTCATATAAATTGCCTAGATTTGAAATGATGTAATGAAATCAACCAAAACATTTATATAAAATACTTAGATCTAAATTGCCCACATAAAATAAATAGGTTTGCACATATAAATTGGCTGGAATGGAGTATTTTATTCACATATTTCGTTCAAAGATTACATGGATTTGCTGCTACAATTATTTTCTAATAATCAACACTACAATGATTGCAAAGATATTTTGAAAATGACCAAATTACTGAAATATCCAAACATTGTAGTGGTCCTCTAGTTGATGTGCTGATGAAAGCTCTGTATGAAGTTGCTGTCAAGAAACCAACGCCTTTTTGTCCTTAGATCCAATAGTTGAACACAAGTGCTCAAACTAGGCTTTGGGTGTGTTAGTGCGATGATCCAAATTGATGAAATTGCTTGCCTTATATAGGAGTTGAAGGCCTACTATGGGTCCATACATGTTGAGAGTTGTTTGAGAGTTTCTTGCCATTTTACATTCAAATTCAGGTCCATTAATGGTGTCCTTGGTTGGCTTTGATGATCATTGAATTCATTTGTTTGAATGGTGGGGTTTTGTGAAGGTGCATGCTAGAAGGTAGGGGTCCGATGAAATGCTTACCAATAGAACAAGTAGATAATACTTTAGAGGCTCGACATTGGGGGTTTGGGAAATGAGATTCCGATGTGCTAGGATATAATACATGGGGTGTTGGAGATTTGCATGCCCACAAGAGCAATGTGGGGAAGCGAGGATCAAGGAATTGGAGTCCCAGGTGAATGGGGAGATACAATTCTTGTAGGAGAGAAGTAAGTGGGAAATAGGGGTGTGGGGAATTGAGGAAAGGGATGCCAATATGAGAAAGTTTGAAGTTCTATAGGAGGAAGGGAGTGGGAAGTAGGGGTGTGAGGAATTGGGGAAAGGGATGTCAATATGGGAAAGTTTGAAATCTCACCCAAAGCTGGAAAGCGACTCAGATGCCCTAATACCTAGGATTAGGGGCATTACATTGGCTAAAGTTGAGAGCACAAATGTAGACATGAGTCTACTATTGAAAAGACTGCACCATTATTCTCCCATGCCTGATTCTCTTTGGGAGATCTAATTATTGCAAGTCAACACGATCAATTTTAATATCTCAAAAGCTGGAATATTCATTGTGTGTATTGGAAGGGGGTTCAAAACTTAATTATGAATAGATGTTTGTAGACATATAATTTTCAGCTGCCCTAAAGATTTTACTTGTGATTGCTTGGAATTTAGATTCTAAATGATTAATGGAGAGAATTAGAGCTTTGAATGAGACAACTTGGGAAAATATCCCTATTTTTGAAACTACATTGCCTAGCTAGTAGTGGAAACTTACTTGCCTTCAAACTAAATCCATGAGATGAGAACAACTAAAGGAATGCAGTGACTAGCAGCCAAAATATTTGTGTCTTTCAAACCAAGGAAACCCTTGTTTTTCTTTTGAAAGTGAAAACCATCCTTTCATGCATAAACCCTAACACCATTTTCCGATTGAGAGAACTTGTTTGCAGCTGTGTTACATGGGGACGCGTCCCCTGCCCCAAAACCCATTGTCCCTATCCCCAGCCATCCCTGGGACGGGGGACACAAAGGGGACGTTCCCCAGCTGTCCCCGAAACAGCCCAACTAGCAGGAAACGGGAGGAAATGTCCTCTTCCCTTTGAGGACGGTTCCCCGTCCCCGATACGGATGGGGGACGTTGGAAACGTCCCTCATCGTATCGGGGACGACTAGTTGTCTCCTGCAGACAGGGAGCTTCTCGGGTTAAAAAACATTTAAAATTTGCTTTTTTAAATATTTTGTCCTCCTTTCTAAGGTGATTTTTAAGTTTGGGCTGTTTGACATTTTGTCAAACATTTGGCATGCAAAGTGACCGAGTTCTGATTTCTAAATGTTTATGCTTGTGTTTGATTGAATTTTAATGCCAAATCATTTGCATAAAACATAGAAATGATAACTACTATCATAACATCAACAAATATGAAACATTCAACCTCAAATCTGATTTTATTTGCACTATATCAAGTCTGAATACATTGCATTACAGGTCTTATATAAGTCTGATTTGATTACAGCAGCAGACATTTCCTTCAAAATCTAATTTATATTGATTCCCAATGAAATACAAACATACCTGGATCATAGGCTACAATAATAAGTTTAATGACATTTATTATGCTCTTATACTACTGCTCTTGCGACTTATTTACATATAGATATTGTTGTTACCACGGCTCATCCCATCCCAATGGCCGCCCCCTGCCATCCCCCCATCCCTGTCCCCAAAACGCTGTGGAACATAGGTTTGCAGAACTATATCCTTTTGAGGTTCATGCCACCTTGAAGTTTCCTACACTTCCAAAAACCCTATCACTTAATGAAGATCCTATCTTTTTGATTAATTAAAATCGTGACAACTCTTTCTTCTTCACTACAAAAGCTTGTAACCTACCTTCATTTTGGTGAGTATAAACCCTAATCTTGTTTCTTACAAATTAGGTTTTAACCAATGGTCTTGAATATATAAGAGAGGATAGATAGTGCAAGCTTGAATGCGAAGTGAGGAAAAATAGAGAGTTAGCATGTATATAAAGGCAAGGAATACATTTATGGTTTAGATGTCTAGAAAAAGCGGAAGGACAAGTTATTTGTAGACATTGAAGAGGCCAAAGGAAAAGGTGCAAGTTTAGAGCATCTTATAAACAAAAATCCTTTTTGTCTCCAAGTCATGTTATGCACATTTTTTGCATTTTGAACAAGAATTTAAAGCATTTAAGACAATTTTGTTGTCTTGGACAATTTGGCTTGTTGGGTGCACTAGGTATGACAAACGTTATCTTGAGCGGAGAATGACAAAAGTTATCTTGAGCGGAGAAGGCACAAATTATGAGCCTTTTCAACTTCAATTTCTTCCACAAAATGGGTGTTTGAGCATATGCTAAATGTGCTTTTTCTTTCGTAATTTTTTTAAGTAGGGGTGAAATGAACAAAGATGAGGGGAGGTGAAAACAAGAAGAAAAAAGCACCTTAGTCATGTTGAGAGTGCCAAATGACTATGGAAAAAAATAGGAAAGTACACTAAGTAAAGAAGTGAAGCAAACTGACTAAAAGAACAATAAAATGCCTAGGCATCCTAGGTGCAATTTTCACTCATAAAGACAAGGAAAGGAACTCATTTTATACTCAAAAGAAAACTCAATTTGGTAGTTATATTTCTAGTGACACAAGACCGAAATATGACAGAAAAACCCACATTTAATTGACAAAGTAACACAACTTAGACTTGAGAGTCACCATGTGTTGAAATCAGCTATGGAATTTGCCCAAGGACCTTGTGGTTACATAAAACCCACTCAAAATAGACTCTTGCCAATTTAACAATATGATAATATTAAATGATTCTAGCCTTAGCATTGCACTACATGACTAGCTTTTTGTAGGTCAAGTAGTATGAAATCCTAACCAAATTTGATTGAGAGTCAGCCCCATTAATTGAAGGTGATTGAATGTTAACTCATAAAGATGGGTCTAGTGAACTCAGTCACCTAATTTATCATATGTTCATTCAAATGGGGACTGAAGTAGGCAGATGACTAGGGGATGCTAATTAGTATTCAATTCTAGTTCTACTACATAAGGTGAATATTCATAGAAATTAATTATTCACATAATTAAATAATCTGACTTAAACTACCTAGGTGAACCAATTTAAAATAATAATGTGTGTAAATGTTACACATTAACATCCTCTTTGAATTTTAACTTAGGGTAGTGGGGGAAGGAAAGAGAAATTTGAAGTCTTTTTTAATAACTATTTTCTCAACTTGAATTGATATCCAAAATGCAGAAAATGTGCCTCACTAAATGGATGAAAGAAAACACATGCAACAAAACTAGTGGAAGGCTTACAAAAGAGTTGCATTGCAACAAATTTGGGTTTTGGAACCCACGTGAAATGATCAACTTTCCTTTGGTGGCTATAAGAATCTCTCAAATTACGTGTGAAGAAGGAAAGATATGATGTCTATTGTGATGTATCACTAATTGTCTTATTAGGTGGAGTCATAGTGGCTTGAACAATGTGGGCACCATGAAGTGGTGTCTTGTGAGTAGTTAGAGATATAGGAGTTGGCAGCTCAATAGATGGAGGAAGATCAAGGTATCCTATCTCAAAATCATCATCTAAAGCATAATAATCCTCAAAAGAAGTGAAGGATTGAGGAAGTTCGGTGACAAAAAGTAGAAGTGGGTATGCAAGCCTGGTCAAAAGTGATTGAAGAAGATAGTGAAGGCCCAAAGTTTTCAAACTTGTACAACAGGGATGAATTGCAAATCATTCTATTGGCCATGATTGACTAGTCTTCAAATTACAACTCCATTAGGCAAAGAATCAATAGTTTTGCTAGCGTTCGAATAGGTTATTTGACAAATAGACAATGAAGACACACAAAGAACCCTTTAAAACTCCCTTATCTATCTCAACATTGCTTATTCATAAAATACTTAATTAAGAACTATCACCGAGGGACATTTTGTTTGTGTTACAATGATTATGAGTAGAAAAATGCTATGTTCCACCAAGTTTTCGGAATGAGGTTGGTAAGGGATGAGGGGATGTATTTCCAAGATGGATTTTTTTGAGGCCATTTTTGTGGATGGCTATATAAAATATAGGGAAAATTTAAAAAATATATGGAAATTTCAAATATTCATAAGGCATTCATTATATTGACATATACATTATATAATCCTTAATACACAACATTAGAGTTCACATGAGAGTCAAAAAAATTAATATTAATAAATATCAAAACTTAAAATTTAATTGCTTCCAAAATTCATTATCAATGTGCATATGATATAAAATTAAAAAATAGTAATACAACAAAATGCCCAAAGGTTGCAAGTTTGAACTACAAATGTCAAAATGTCAAAGTCACAAAAACATATTGATAGAAAGTGTGAGGCTGCCTTTAAACGACATCTGCCAACACTGCATCACAATCGGAGTTTGACTCAAAGTCATTGCTACTAGGAGGGATTGCCTCATCTAATGGAATTCCAACCAATCTCCAACCAATCCCTCTTGTGTCTCCTCCTCATCAATCTGGGCGGTGTCTTCTAGATCAACATCCCACTTAAAGCTAGAGTTTGTCAATACTCTAAAGTCTGATGATCCTAGAGTTGCAAAGCATTGTGTATGGCCACCAACTTCTCTGTTCTTCTAGAGGTCAGCCTATTCCTCTTGATAGAGTGAATGAAGCTATATGTGGATCAATTCCTCTCTGCAGTAGAGGAATCAAAAATTTGTGAAAGGAAGCGAGTAGTGAGCGTCCTCAACTTTGGAGTATCCTTGTTGTTGCATGTCCACCATCCAACAAGATTAGTTTGAGTTAATGTAGCTCTATCTATATTCGCCTCTAGTTTGCTAAATGTTGGACCATGAAGATTAGTAAAGGTAAGCCATTGTGTACGTAGTATACTTGACTCCTCAATTGAATACATATTTTGAAGGGCCTTCATTAACCCTTATTTCACCCCTTCATCATCACAAGGAGGCAACCTACCAGCCTTTGATGCATACTATTTGGGATTTAGAGAAAAGACTGCCATATGAATTGGGATGTTCATAGTGTTCCACTGCTGTATCACAATGAGCTTAATACATTGCTCATATAATCCCAAATCAGGATCCCTATTATAAATTGCTTGGTTCATTTTCCCAAACATGTCGTGAAATGTTTCATAAATCTCTCCAAGATTAGGAGAGTTCCTATCAGTGTATCTAATGATATCTATAGTAGTTGAGATGAAGGACCAAATATATTTGCAAACAAAATTTTAAAAAAAGACAAGTTAGAAAATTAGAATAAAAATTTAATAATAAAATCAGCAAGTTATTAAAAATTAGCAATTTCTTATCTCACACCAGACCACAAATCATTTTTAAATATTTTTTGTTTAATATTATTTCCTTCCATATTGTTTGGAGTAGATCATCTACTCCACTTTGAATTAACTATCATCAATTGTAGAGCCTCTTACACCTCAAGCATCCTCTCTAACAAAATGAAATAATTGGCATACCTCTTCTCCACAGGTTTGAGGATTGTTTTTTGAAAGAGTACTGAAGAGAGCAAGTGAGGTGTGGTGGTTGCAAATGAACATTTGAATACCTCTAGCTTCTGGCACCACTTGTTGCACCCAATTTATCTTCTCAATGTCTTTCAATACATTGTTCAATATATGAACACAACGTGGGGTCCAAAAGATGTGCTTGTAAGCACTCTCACCATCATGTCAGCTAATTTGCACACACGTGTTGAATCAGTGACCACCTATACAATATTTGAGGCCCCAACCTCCTTCTCTATAACATCTCTAAGAACATGAAATCAGAAGTTTGCATCCTTGTGTTTCCGAAAACAACCAATATCTCTAATAAAATAAGAGCAAGCTGAACATGCAACTATGATTTTGATGAGTGGTTGATGTTTAATATTGGTCCACCCATTGATGACAGTAGAGTATTTCATCCTAATCCAACTCTGTCTCATGTCTTGCATACCTAAACTCACCTTGGAATATTTTTTGCCAATGAGGGTAGTGCATAGTTTATTTTCCCTAGGGGGGTGAATGAGGGACCAACAAAAGCTACATTTTTGAACATTTGTGTGAAGTAAGGAGAACATGCTACATGGGATGGGATGGCATGGGCATATAAAAATTTGGCAACCACATCCTATGCTTGCATATTGAACAAATTTGCAACTATTACTGCCTTCCAACTAGCAATAGTCTTTTCTTTCTTCTTGTAGAAACTTCATCACTACCACTACCACTAGCACCCCTGTAGACCTTGATTGCACCTCCATATGCAATCTATGAACCTCTACCTTCTAATCCTTTATCTCTTGAGAGACTTTCACCCCTTGTCTTGTAAATCCCAATAGATGACAATAAACTCTTATGTAGCTCTCTCTAAAATCTGTTTTGCAAATGTGACACAGCCACACTCTGGTAACCCCCCCCCCTCCCCCCCTGGAATTTTTCTTTTTATCTTTGTCTACGGTTGACACTAACTGAGGAAGAGGTTTTTTGGGATTAAAAGGGCTTTTTGCATAAGGTGTTAAAGCTTTTGAAGGGCACTCAAATAGATTTTGTGGCTGCTCCTTTTCACCCATAGCACTCGCACATTTTGATGAACTCCTAAGTGAGTTTGAAACTCTCATGTTTTGATTTTCATTTCTTTCTTTTGTGTCAACGGGCTCACTACTCTCACTAATAAATAGAAACAAAAATAGAAAATCAAACATTTCTTCCTTTAAACTTTGATTTTTCTTTTGATTTTTATGACAAACCTAAAAACAAATGGTAGATTCACTTACCTCTTTCACTTCTGTTGCTACCTCACTCCTCATTGCTCACCAATGCTAGTTTTTCCAGCTGCATCTTCAAACCCTGCTCAAAATAATTTATTTGGGCTCCAACTTGGGTTCAATTTTTTTTGGCTTGTAGAAATGAGTTAAAATGAGATAGGGAGGCCTTTTTTGTTGGTTTAGGACGTAAGTGGTGTGAGGACCCATGATTTTTTTTTAACAAATCAGTCTTTTTTTAAAATTTGGACCTTTTTTTCATTGAAAACACCTCTACAGCATAGTTGAAAATCTCGCCAAGCCCAAAAAACACGACTCGACAAAAAACTCAGCAACTTAAAAAATTGCTTAAATTTCATTAAAAACGCTTTTTTTTTGGCAAAATTCAATGATAAGATGCATCCAATGTGTCAATAAATGAGTACATAAAAGAAACAAGTTGAGTCTAGTTGTATTTGATTGATTTGGAAGCAAATTGGGTACAAAATGGCATCCTCATGTGGAATGCGCTGATATTGATAGTTTGAAACAAAATGAAATAGCAAATTTGTTTTTGCAAAACTGAAAGTAAATACTACATTAATATATTTTACAAATTTACATCTTCCTCCTCCCATGTCTAGTGAAAACTAGGGGGCAGTAGAACTAGGCAATATTATAGATTGAGACTTGTAGGCAAACTTGGAAACTTGGACTTGGAGAGGACCTAGAAAATGAAAATGCCTTTTTAGCAGCCGTAGGAGACCTTTTTTTGGACATGCAAGTTTTTTTGTGGACTTGTCAAGTTTTTTGGCGAAAACTCGGCGAGTTTTTGGAGAGTAAATGCGGGAAAAACTTGCCATAAAAAAATGTGGGATTTTTTTAAAACTTGATGATTACTCAGAGAGTTTTTCAACTATGCTCTATAGTGTAGGGGATGATGTCTTCCCATTTGGTGCATGTCTCCTACCCCGTCACCAGGACATTTAGGGAAATTTTTCTTAAAATGGGGATGACTAGGGGACGTCCCTTGGACATTCCATATAATATTATTGTTTTGGGAAAGCTCAATGTGTCTTTACATTTCATTTGCATAGGAGTTATGAAGCCATTCCTTTAACCGCCCATAACCTCTTGAACAATTACCTCTCTAAAAAACATTTATTGATACTATGGCCTACTAAAAGTTATTTAACCATTTACTAACCTAACACCAATAAACTAATCTGTAATATTTCCCAACATGAACAATGTGATTGTAAAGGAAGTTACAGATCAAGGGTGACTGCTACTCCCATTTTTGGGGAAATTGATTCTGTCCAAATTTAAATTTAAAGATGCATATTTATTTATTTATTTAAGGGTTTACACTTCTAATGGGATGCCTGGTAATTTCCAACTCTCACCTCTTTATAGTTAATTGTTCTCTCTTGAATTTTGCATGCTAGTTTAATGGCATGCCATTGCCTTTCAAAATGTTAGGTCACTACCATGTCCATGTGGAAGGATGCAAGGGAGGGGGGGATGGAATGGGTGCAGAAAGGGAATTGGCGAGGTTAGGCAGGAAAGAACAGGGGAGGTTAGGTAGTGGAGAAGGGAGGCAAGGATGGAGGATGGAAAGAAAGAAGGGAGGGAGGGAGAGAGGAGAGGAAACACGGGAGGTAGGGAGTGAGGGAGAGAGGTAGAACAAGCCAATAGAATTTTCATGTAATCCACAAGTGCTTTCTTTCCCTTTAGCTTATATATTGTTTAAATCTTATATCTTGGGTTTCAATCTCATGATCAAGTTGGGGAATAAACTATATTTTGGTAGTCCATCTACTAGGAGTGCTACCTTATGCATCAAAGGTAAATCTGCATAGAAAGAAGAATGAATATTATCTAGGAAATTTGTAGAACAAGTCATCTAGATTCTTCTATGTTAAACTCCTAAGTGACTTGATAATATTTACCTTACAAATAAAATTGAAGTACAACAATAGAACGATTATAGTTCCAGTATGAGAGTTACACATTATTTCTAACACCAACAAAGCAACATATACTTTTATCAGAGATGTCAATAATCCCTTAAATAACTTGAGATATATGACTGAAAACTGCTTGGTTATATGCAAATGATCTATCACGCAAACACTAAGGTATGATCCTTATCAAATATTCCACCTGAATGCTGTTGCGGTAGGAATTTGAATCAAGTTAGGAGTTATTGTGTTTTTAATTTTTTTTAACCCAATATTCATCTTAGATATCTTATTTATCCTATATGAAAATATAAAATTCAATTTCCTTTACAATTGCGAGGATGAATTCGGTTCCTCTAAATTAAAAGAAATTTAAAAAATTGAAAATAATGACCAGTAGATGCTAGAGGCTTGCAAATTAGTATAGTTTTTTAGTGTTTTTATTTGTTTTATCATTTATACTTTTCAATGTTAAGCACTTCAACTGTATTTCACAGATATTGAAGCATTCCCAACATATATGAAAAAATTTATGACATGCAATGCTGGTTAAGGATATGGACTAAATTGCTCAACTCTTCTTCTAACAGATGTGCTAAGAGTCCTTGAAGATGGGGATCTACAGACACTTGGGCTGATAGATTATGATAAAAGATTAAATCACTCCTTTACAGCACATCCAAAGGTTGATCCTGTTACTGGTAAGTATAGCAAAACATGAGGAATGTATGGCTATGCTAATTCTGGACAATAGTATGTATGAAATATGTTAATTTAATAGCAGATGGAACTTTCTTTGATCCCGTGGTTTCAATTGGATTACAGGAGAGATGTTTACATTTGGCTACCAATTTACTAGTCCCTATGTTACATACCATGTTGTCACTAAGGAAGGTCACATGCTTGATCCAGTTCCAATAACGATTCCAGAACCTGTCATGATGCATGATTTTGCAATAACTCAAAACTATGCAATTTTCATGGATCTTCCTTTATATTTTCACCCCAAGGTGACTAAACCTTTCAACTGTTTTAGTTTAAAACTATTTTCATGTCAGATAGTAATTAAGAAGGTGTACAACATAAAAGCTGTTTCAAGTGAAACAATAAAAACTGTTGCAAGGAAGGAACCTGACATTTAATGAATGAAATTTCAAAATTAGAAGTAACTCCTGAATGATATTTGATCAATAAATTTACTTTTGAATTTGAAGTTTAATTAAATTTCAAAACTGTCACTTTAGAAACGCTTCCCTGTATGTAGCTGAACTAATATATTTCGTATGAAATTCAGATTCACGTGTAAATGTTAAAATTTTTAGACTCCAACTTGTGTTTCTTCTACAGAATATGATGAAGGGAAAGCTTATTCTTACTTTTGATCAAACCAAGAAAGCTCGTTTTGGAGTGCTTCCCCGATATGCAAAAGATGACCTTCAAATTCGTTGGTTTGAGCTTCCTAACTGTTACATTTTTCACAATGGTAATGTACTAAACATTGACAACTTGAATGATCCTCTTCTGTTTAGTTGTTATGGTTCTGTTACAAAAGGTCTGTCCCACCAGTTGCATAGAGCTACAAACTTGATTATTTTCCAAAACCATGTACTGCATTTCTTCTTTCTTTTGTCTGTATCCCTGAATCTGCAATGATATTAAATTTTTTTTGGGTACATAATTAAATCAAAACTATGAATTTAATTTTATAGCTGGTCAGAAGAATTATGATTTTATTCATGCTGTTTGCATGCTTGTTTCAATTGTTTCAGCCAATGCATGGGAGGAGGGTGATGAAATTATTCTTTACACATGTCGCCTGTTGGATTTAGATCTTGAAATGGCTGCAGGGCCTGTCAAAGAAAATCTGAAAAACTATACAAATGAATTGTATGTTCATTCTCTTCTGTGGTCTTGAATGAAATATTTGCAAGATCATTTGATGCCTTATTGGCTAGTTTTTCGTGAAAGTTCAGATAATGCTATGAATTTATGGCCTTTGAATATGGACAGATTGAACTTGTATGCAGTAAGACAATTTGGAAAAGTACAATGTAGATATTCATTTTTTCATTGTTGTGGGTCAGCTATGAAATGCGATTTAATCTAAAGACTGGAGCTGCTTCACAGAAGAAACTTTCTGAATCTGCTGTAGATTTTCCACGTATCAATGAAAATTACATTGGAAGGTAAAAATGCAGTAAAACTGCAACTACAGAAGGTTGGAATACCATGTAAATTTCCCTTTTATTTCTGCATTGTCATGAATATCTACCTTTTGAGGTTTTCAAGGTTGCTTAATTAATGTTTATTTTCTTCCTCTGGTCAAAGAATTCTGGAGGACAGTCTTCGGATATTTCTGTTCAAATCCTATCATTAAGAGAAAGATTGCCAATATTTTTCTTTTGTATTTTGGTCATTCATGTAGGAAGCAACGTTTTGTGTATGGAACCATATTAGATTCATTGGCAAAGGTGAAAGGTATTGCTAAGTTTGATCTCCAAGCTGAACCGGAAGTGGGTAAAAAACAAATTGAGGTTGGAGGCAATGTAAAGGGCATCTTTCAGTTTGGCCCTGGAAGATTTGGTTCTGAAGCAATCTTTGTACCAAGGGAATCTGGTGTGGAGTTAGATGAAGATGATGGTTATTTGATATGCTTTGTCCATGATGAGAACACTGGGTATGTGCAGTTCCCATATAATTGCAATGAAAATAACTTACTGGCTTTGTATTGTTAGATTGACACAGCAAAACCTGAAGGTTTTTTCCTTGAAAAGATGTGAACAGCTGTACAGCTAGAATCATTATCATGTGAATGGGTTTGCTAATCAAAATATTTGTAATGATTACAGGAAATCGGAAGTTAATGTGATTGATGCAAGAACGATGTCTCCTAAAGCCATAGCAATTGTTCCTCTTCCAGCAAGGGTACCATATGGGTTCCATGCTTTCTTTGTGACAGAGGTATGCATAAAGTGATAACATTGAATGCTTTTTTCATAACCACACATGTTATCCAGAGTTATTTAAGGGTATAAGATTTTATCAATTACAAACAAAGGAAAGTAAAAAGCAACCTACACTTCTACTGAACACATACACAAAAAGAAAATAATGGTTATGCTTTTTAGTATAATCAATAACTTTAATTCTTGCTTCCTAATTCTTAGCTTAAAGCTTGAAATCTAATTGTCATGTGTGCCTTTCAATTCGATGGTTTTCCTGTGAATAAACAGATGTTGTAATTTCAATTTATACTTGTGTTAATTTTCATATGAAATATTATCTCCTTGTGTTTCTATTTATATAATGTCTATATACTATATAGTATTGAAATGAAATAAAACACAACCTTCCAATTTATCTAGGATAAATGAAAAATTAAAGCAAGTGATTCAGAAACTAACATAGATAAAAGATCTGACAGTAACACCACTAAATATTCTTTTCAAAATGATTTGTGTACTTAGCTTCGAAAGTGGTGAGAAGGAACTCTTCTGAAGACTACTCTGAGTGATCCAAAATGCAACTCAATAATCAAATCTGTGACTGATGAGCTCTGACAGATGGCCTGATATTCTGCTCTCTGCTATAGGTCGAATCTATGCCTACAAAATTGATCTCTGTGCCAACAGAAATGAACCTGTCTCGTGGTTCCAATCTGTGTCCATGGAATTGACTTGTGCACTGTTTCATGAATGTGACCTGTCCGCCTTGCTATTTGGGACCTCTATCTGCAAAGCAAGTGTTGATGAACACCTTTGTGAGTTTGCTAAGTGAGAAATCTTGTCTTTTTGCCAAATCCCTAGATCAGATATAATCATTTGGTACAAAGATCAAAGACACAGGCAACATGCAATATACCTTAGTCTGTCACTAAATGTGGATGTTGATGTAATATGATGGTGCTCTGTAAGAGATGATGCAAGTAGTTGAATAGGAGCTAACAGATAGATGGATGTATTAGATTCTTGGATGTGTAAACTGGAATTAGTATTGACCCTTTATACAAAACTCTAGCATTCAAATGACATGTTTCATGCTCAAGTTGGCATATAATAGCTAGTATCAAGGGAGTGGGCTTGGGTCCATATTTAAATTTGAATTTGGAAATCAGGGGATCATTTCCACACTATGGATTTGACCTAGGGTCATTTTCTTACTGCGTGTTTGATTCATTATAATGAAAGGGTAAATCTATAGGGTGAGTCTGAACTTTGGGGTGTTTTAAGATAAGACTGGGTGAATTGCCATCTTTTTGCACAAAATATGTCACTTGTACACTGGTTATTGCATGAGACAACCTAGTCAAATTGAGTTCAAAATGAAGGGGAAAGTGCAAGATATGCAATATTCTTACATTTTTCCACCACTTTGATGTGTATGTGAACTGCTATGAAGATGCATGTCAAAGTAAACTACCAACCAACGTGAAAGTAATTGTTTTTGACTCATTAAAAGGATATGGATAAAAATGATGATTTTGCATACACTCCTCATAAATACTGCAAGAACAAAAAGGTTTCAATTAGTAGCTATTGATAATTTTTTAAAATAAGATTTAACATAATTGCTTCATAATGTCAAATTGTCAATGATCAAGAAAATAAAAGTAGAAAGGAGACATCCATTGGACATGGTAGGAGCCATGAAAAGGAGCATGAAGTGATAATTGTAGTTGTATTCATAAAAAAAAATGTTAGTGATAGTATATACTCTTGTCCACTTGGTTGCATACAAGGGATGTAAAGAATTGGAGGAGAGGTGAAAAATATATGATGGAAAATCCGATAAGCATGTAATGTGTCCTAGATACATCATATGACAAACATGTGATAAGATAACAAGAAATGAGCATGAAAATGTATGTAGGAAGGGAAATAAGGTGCCCTCTAATGTTGTCCCCAGTGAGGGCCATAGGCAAGTGACAAAAGACATATAAGATCATGTGATCATAAATAAGTGGAAGAACATGTGAGCATGAGATGTAAACATGGAAGTCATAAGCATGGTTGTAAATGTTAATCAAATCTTATCAGATTGTATCCTAAAAGAACCTATGGAAATTCTAAGTTTGAAATTCTGTTCTAGAATTCTAAGTCAGATTTATTTCTTTTGTATCAAATGTGCTGATTGCAGAACATTTATAGATTTCGATATCTTGCAAATAAGGGAATGAAGTCCCATTTATATGTGGGAGATACGCCTCAAGGAGAGACGTGTCTCATGAGAGCACGTGTCCCTTGAGTGCGCGGGCTCCCTTAACAACCGAAACCATTCGGTGTTATCCATAGACTAAGATGTGTGTATTTAACAAACAACTATCATCTAATATGAATTCTGATTTATCCATTTGCAAATTTCGATCATCATCATCTGAAATTCGAATAACTTAGTTGATGGTTTTATATTTTAAGAACAGTTTGGTTAAATATAAATGATGATGATGCATGAATGCAATCATCATTTATATTTGACTGAAGCTATCTTAAATCAACAATGGTAAGCATTATATTGTAAGATGTAAATATAGTAAGCATAGGAACTATAAGATAAACATGTAAGAATAAGGATCATAAGATTAAAAAATATAATATCTAAGGTATTTGTGAAGGAGATGCCCCCAAGTGGACAAGCATAATAAGATGTGGAGCACAATAAAGATGGCTTAGTAAAAAAAGTAAAATTTAAGAAACACAAATTGAAACAAGCTATATTTTTGGTCAAATGTGATGAGAGTTGACATGCACTCCATGTTGTGGTTAGTGTAACATGCCTTTGTTGTGTTTTGTATTTGACTATGTATTATTCACTTGTTGACTTTATTTAGTTAGTTGTAAATAGTTATGATTGGTTGTGTTCGTAGTTTTAGGACTCAAAATCGAGAGCCCAAAATTTTGTCTCGAACTCAAGACTTGGCAAAAAACTCGGCCAAACAAACCTTATAATTACACAAAAAAAAAAGATTAATGCATTTAGAGTACATAAAAGTCTAACTTGACTATCAATTTGTCATAATTCAAACGTTACACGTTATATGATCCTGAAACTCTCAAAATTTGAAATTTCATTATTTCAAATGTATAATAGCATTATAAATTTATCATTGTTTACATATGATGATATATCAAAATGAGAAAAAACAACCAAATACAATCCATATCTTCCTCTTTCCCCTCCTAGTGTAACTTAATTTTTCAGGCCTCAAACTAAAAGGTAAGTCTGTTTCGTCAATAGTGTTTTCATTTTCCTCCAATATATCCAATTCTGCTACTTTTGCTGCTCCTCTCTCCAATTATGCAAGATATTCATCGGTAAGGAGGACATCATCTTGTTCATCAATATACCATTCACCATAAGGATCAATCTTATCCAAGTTGACAGAATCATGTGAAATGCCCTCCACCTTTCTAGTTCAAAGGTGAAGGTTGTACCAAATGAAGACAAGATCATTGAGGCACTCTTGGGCCAACCTGTTTCCCTTCTTTGTGTGAATGCTCTCAAATAGGCTCTAATTGCGTCCACATCTAGAAGTGATGGCTAGCCTTTGAAGACTTGACGTGCCAACACCATAATTCTCCCATCATAAATTTAAGAAATATAAAAACTAAGTAAATAAGAATCAAGTTTCTAATTTCTACTTGTATTAAGGTAAAAATTAAAAGATTTTTTTTTTACTTGGTTGTTTTTCTCTCCTTTGAATTGTTTCAGTTGAAGAAAAGAGCCTCCCCTCTGCACCCTTATAGACCTTGAATAGATATATGAAATATGACAAGTTAATTATTATGTATGTAAAATGGATGTTTCTAGAGCGTCAACATTGCCAAATTCATAAATGAGATATAGTAAATCAGTTTTAGTAAATCTCACTTCCAACTCATCAAGAACTTTGTCTCTTATATCAGCATTTGGCACCATCTTATCAATGCATGAAATGACACCTACCATGACCTCCTCATTAGCCTTAAATGTATTAGAGAAGTAGAACTTTGGGTTTAGGTAGTAGGCTAAGGCATGTATTGGTTGGTGGAGATGGTTTGTGCATCTGCGATCAATGATGCACCAAATGATTTCATATATTATTTTTGTTTCCTCCATAGTAATGCAAAACAGCCTCTTTGGCCATATCCATGGCCTCATAGAGGAAACTCATTGGCTATAATGTCCCCTTATTAGAGACATAAAATGCACAAGTTAAGATCAAATTTTTTTTTTACCAACACCTAATTTTGCACATGTAATTTGCCCTGAGGGCTTGCACACATCATGCATTACCGACAAATACACATAGTTCCTTAATCCAATTCAAATTAGACAATTCCAGATTGAGCATTTTAAGGATAAGGTAGATGCATTATCATCTAGTGCATAAACACATCATAAAATGGTATGACTTATTACTCTTGATCGGAATAGATCTTTGCCTTGTTTCCTCTTTCCTCACCTCATTGGATGGTAGATTTACCGTGCCAAGGGCACGTGCACGATCTCAAATTGGACTCCCTCAAGGTGTTCCACCCGTCTTGGGACTGTCCATCAATGGAGCGATTTACCCGCCTTTCCCTCCACACACTCCCTATCCTTACTGAGTGTTAGTGAAAGGGAATTTTGGCCTGAAGTCTATTCTTATAGTAAAAGTCATAGTAGCTTATGATATACAATAATTGCTATAAGCATCATTATTGGGTCATTGATAAATAATATCCATTTATTTCTGTATGTGGTATTTGTCAATTACTTATGCCATGAAGTTCATTATATTGACATATACATCTATCAAACAGTCATGTCGTTAAATTGCTCTACGCATTCATTCATCATTAGATATATTAGATATATTAAATTGTATTCACAAGTTATCATAGAATGAAATATTTATGAATCCAACTGGTATTTAATCTAATAAGATTTAGGTTAGTTTTCATACCGTAAATCCTTCACTGTATATAGCAATTCGAATTTCCAGAATACATAACCTTCAATGTTATCTAGACGGCTGATGACACTTTCCTCAGATTGTTGCTCTAAGACGCGTTCCCTGTGAGTGTACTCACTACGAGTCTCCTTCTCTCTATCGATTATTAGCATGTCATTTGATTTCTCAATATATTCATCCCTCATAAGATATTTAAATATTTTCACAAATCATAATATATTAAAGTTGTAATGACCCCTTTCTAGTGGAAGCACTTAAACTTGAATACCGTGTAATGTTGGTGCTGCTGAAATGCCCAATACCGGGACTTAGAAATATAATCCTCCCATTCCAATGGAGAGCGCCTGATGAAATAGTCACGCCAAAATCTCATGACTTCCTTCTATTCATCACTTTCCCTCAGCTTCATTGCATCGATGTGTAATGAACTCGTAACTTGCATTGACCTTATATGTGTGAAGTGGGGATGTCTCAAACTTAGGCTAATATTTTTATGCATCCCTTCTTATCTATTGTAGGCTCTCTTTAGAGCACTTGGTCTGATGTGAAGATACATATACTCTTGAGAAAGTTCCATATTTACTTTACTGTTATCGGCTTGTAGAGATACATTTGCTTTCTTCTCCATTCAGTGTCTTTTTTCACTTCCCTCCTTTTAATCCTTTTTTTAGAGCTATTGTGGTTAATTTCTCATAATATCTTTTTTTCTGTCCTTGTCTGATGCCCCTTAGACTTGCATCAATCTTCTCCTTTTATGGGCCGATCAAAAGACTTGATTTGAGGTGTGACTTTTTATGAAATCGTTGCTCTCTTTTTGGACCGGTTCCTTAGTAATATTCGGCCCATCCTTTGCAATTGTATTTTCCACGTTAGGAGCCTTAGGGATCGGGTCTTAGCGATAGCTATTTCTCTTATTTTATATGTTATATTTTATATTTGTTTATTTGCTATTGTTTCTTTTATAATAATCATAATTTTCATTTGTATCATATTATCCCTTATGTTTATTATTGTAATTATAATATTATTTTTTGTTTGGATTTTGTCATTTATTTGTATTTTATTTATTTATTTGTCTTAGCCATTTTCTTAGTGTTACAACAATTCGGGGGACATGACAGTCCTCCTTGCTCAAGATTGCTTGTCCTCGACCAATCACATCTTTTCACTTCAATAGTTTGACAAACAAAATTTAGCAAATCTTTTAAGCATAAGACATCATGGAGTAATCTTGTATGAAGACACATTTGAATGAAGCTAACACAAGGAGACACTCAATGAAGCATAAACATATGTATATTTCAAATTATATGTGGATTACAAAGTATATTCATACACCAGTCGCATAGAGTGAATGCACACAAGTCACAAGATATACACATGAACACAAGTAAGATACAAAGTACATGAAGTCCAGTTACAGAGTATATACACGATCACATACTCATCATAATGTAAGCCACCAAGTATTTGCACTGGAGGCACTTGAATACACATAAGTCATAGCATGCATTGGGATACATTTAAATGCATTGGAATACATATGTCACACTTGAATACTCTTGGGTATGACATAGCCATATAAGACATGTAGCAATCACTCAAGGCATGGATCATACACTTGATTATGAAAGGCGAGTGTCACAACCATCTATTCACGCAGGTCTTGAATTGCATTTGAATCACATGAAACATGAATTAAACATTGACACACCTGAGTAGAGTATCCATGGACTAAATATGTTAAAAGCATTTAAGACAGAAGCAAACATCTAAATATACAGAAGAAGTGAAGCATATCATAAACTCATGAAACATATACATGGAGTGTACGCATAGAGTATTCATAAGACATATGTTGTAAGCAGTAGTACATGACTTCATGGAGTCATGAAGAATACATAGAAGCATGGATCATTCACATGAGAACAGATGATTACTTATAAGTCATAGAAGTACATGTAGGGATACACAAGGTATTGAAATACACGTTGGCAAGATCATACACATGCGATATGTAGATTATAACACAAAGTACAAATAGGCCTTCAACATGAGGACACATATCAATTAAGAAGTAGATGAAGCATGAAGTATTCATATTAGCACACATGTAGGATACATATAGGAATTTACACCCATAGAGCAAGAAGCATTTAGTCATTACATAAGACATGAATATGTAGGGCATTCAAGTACACTCAAATTTAATCCTATGCATGGAATAGAAGCATATCATGCCTTCAAAACACAATATGAAGCATTCATTTGAATATACATAGAGTGCGAAATGATCCTACATATAGGACATAGGTATAAGAATGCTCGTAGATACACTCAACAAATATAAACAAACATATGTAAGGCATGAGTTACGCCAAATACAAGTACACATGTAAGAATGGAATAGTCATGTATTAGAGTACATTAGTCATGAAGTGGACAAGTAAGATGCTAAGCATGACCATATATACCATGAAATAGGTAAAGCACGAAGTTAATGCGCGAGTGCAAGCATACTTATGAATATATGTAAGTTGTAACGAACACACGTAAGTCACATGAATACACATATATGCATGAGTGCACGCAAATCAAAAGGCATACACTTGAATACATGCAAATCACAAAGCATACACTTGAATGCACATAAGCCACAAAGTATGCTCACACAAGTCATAGGGTATACACTTGAATACACTCGAATACACATAGGGGTCTCAAGCTATATACTTGAATACACTTGAATACATAATTCACCAAGTCATATAGTAAACAAATGCAAAGTTATAGTGTATACACTCGAATACAAGTACAAATCATAATGTATACACTTGAATACAAGTACAAATGGCAGAGTACACACTCAAGTAATACGAATCATGGAGTATACACTCGAATACAAATACAACCTTAGAGTACACACTTGAATACAATTGCAAGGTCATAGAGTATGCACTTGAATACAATCACAAGACATAAAGTATGCACTCAAATACAATCGAATGAAGTATACCGTTAGACAATGGGGAAGGGGATTCAATGCATCCCATACTACACCGTTGTCCCGTCCACCATCCCAAGGTTATCGGGTATACACATGAGTATGAAGCATACACACGAATACACGTAGTACACAAGGTATTCACATGAACAAAAAATACATATAAGTCACGAGGTAAACCTTTAAATACACTTGAGCACACATACATTATCTCAAAGCACACACCGGAATACATGTAAGGCACACGTAGTATACAAAGGATGGCAGGAACATGCTCTGATACAACTTGTAATGTCCCCTTATTAGAGACATAAAATGCACAAGTTAAGGTCAAGAAATTTATTTACCAACACCTAATTTTGCACATGTAATTTTCCTTGAGGGCCTACAAACATCATGCATTACTGACAAATACACAGTTCTTTAATCCAATTCAAATTAGACAATTCCAGATTGAGCATTTTAAGGATAAGGTAGATGCATTATCATCTAGTGCATAAACACATCATAAACTGATATGACTTATTACTCTTGATCATAATAGATCTTTGCCTTGTTTCCTCTTTCCTCACCTCATTGGATGGTAGATTTACTGTGCCAAGGGCGTGTGCACGATCTCAAATTGGACTCCCTCAAGGTGTTCCACCCGTCTTGGGACCGTCCATCAATGGAGTGATTTACCCACCTTTCCCTCCACATACTCCCTATCCTTACTGAGTGTTAGCGAAAGGCAATTTTGGCCTGAAGTCTATTCTTATAGTAAAAGTCATAGTAGCTTATGATATACAATAATTGCTATAAGCATCATTATTGGGTCATTGATAAATAATATCCATTTATTGCTGTATGTTGTATTTGTCAATTACTTATGCCATGAAGTTCATTATATTGACATATACATCTATCAAATAGTCATTTCGTTAAATCGCTCTACGCATTCATTCATCATTAGCTATATTAAATTGTATTCACAAGTTATCACAAAATGAAATATTTATGAATCCGACTGGTATTTAATCTAATAAGATTTAGGTTAGTCTTCATACCGTAAATCCTTCATTGTATGTAGCAATTCGAATTTCCAGAATACATAACCTTCAATGTTATCCAAACAGCTGATGACACTTTCCTCAGATTGTCACTCTAAGACGTGTTCCCTGTGAGTGTACTCACTACGAGTCTCCTCCTCTATATCGATTATTAGCATGTCATTTGATTTCTCAATATATTCATCCCTCATAAGATATTTAAATATTTTCACAAATCATAATATATTAAAGTTGTAATGACCCCTTTCTAGTGGAAGCACTTAAACCTGAATCCCGTGTAATGTTGGTGTTGTTGAAATGCCCAATACCGGGACTTAGAAATATAATCCTCCTGTTCCAATGGAGAGCGCCTGATGAAATAGTCACGTCAAAATCTCATGACTTCCTTCTATTCATCACTTTCCCTTAGCTTCACTACATTGATGTGTAATGACCTCGTAACTTGCATTGACCTTATACGCGTGAAGTGGGGATGTCTTAGACTTAGGCTAATATTTTTATGCGTCCCTTCTTAGCTATTGTAGGCTCTCTTTAGAGCACTCGGTCTGATGTGAAGATACATATACTCTTGAGAAAGTTCCATATTTACTTCACTGTTATCGGCTTGTAGAAATACGCCTGCTTTCTTTTCCATTTGACGTCTTTTTTCACTTCCCTCCTTTTAATCCTTTTTTTTAGAGCTACCATGGTTAATTTCTCATAATATCTTTTTTCCTGTCCTTGCCCGATGCCCCTCAGACTTGCGTCAATCTTCTCTTTTTATGGGCCGATCAAAAGACTTGATTTGAGGCGTGACTGTTTATGAAATCGTTGCTCTCTTTTTGGACCGGTTCCTTAGTAATATTCGGCCTGTCCTGCAATTGTATTTGCCACATTAGGAGCCTTAGGGATTGGGTCTTAGCGATATCTATTTCTCTTATTTTATATGTTGTATTTTATATTTGTTTATTCGGTATCGTTTCTTTTATAATAATCGTAATTTTCATTTGTATCATATTATCCCTTATATTTATTATTGTAATTATAATATTATTTTATGTTTGGATTTTGTCATTTATTTGTATTTTATTTATTTATTTGTCTTAGCCGTTTTCTCAGTGTTACAACAATTCGGGGGACATGACATTGGCATGCCACTTCCATTCACCATACAAAGAACCCTAACCATTGGTTCTGTCACCTAAAAAATTAAAAACAAATTTAAAATTATTCTGAAATTAAACCCTTAAAAAATTAAAAAGAAAATAGATAATTTTGCATAAAGTTTGTGTTTGTATTTGTTATTTACCATGATTAACTCCTCTCCTTTTTTGATGAATAAGTCATCAAAATTTTTTCTTTCAGACTTCTCCCCTTCAACTTTTTTGGAAAATAGAGACTACAATCAGGCATTTGACACAAACATTTGCTTGAGATGAGAAATTGTGGCAAGAATGCTTTGGAAAGTGAGGAAATGGGTAGCAAATCGTGTCACTCTTGGCCGCACAAGCTCCTTTCCATTTGTGTGCTTTCTCATCAAAGAAAGGAACCAATTATGGTGATAGATAAATTTGGTAACCTATTTAGCATTTTCAACCTCATTTTTGACCCATCCAATCTTCCCAATGTCCTGTAACAACAAATTCAAGCAATGTGTAGCACAAGGAATCCAAGAAATAGTAGGATACCTCTCCATAATAAGTCTCCCTATTACTACATATGCTTCTGCGTTGTCCATGATAAGTTGGACAATGTTCTCAACCCCAACGTTCTAGATCACCCCGTCCAGTAGATTGCACAAAGTCTCAACATTTTTGACTCTATGAGATCCATTTATAGACTTCAAGAACACCAATGTGCCTTTAGAAGCCACTAAAAAGTTGAGAGTCCTATTCTGTCCATCTGTACATCCATCTGATAAGATGCTGTAGCCTTTTTTGTAAAATCCCCTACTAATTTTAACGATATTTCAGTTTGACACATATTCATTCTGTCAAACACATTGCTTGCTGTTTGTGTGAATGCTCAATGAATAGTGTTTGCCAATGACATGAAATAACCATAACGAGCAGATGTTTTCATTTAAAACAGTAAGGAAGTAAATCTAATACATTCCAATGAGACTGATTACTGTACACCATACATTTCTGAGTAAATAGGTAACAGTGCTAACAATGAACAGTCATACAGTTTTCATGCTATTTGGTATACAAACTGAAACTCTCTTACAATATTTTCTGAGCAATAAATACAACAATATATGATCAGAAATGTACTCAGATTCACATTAAAATACCCGTTATAGGATCTTCAAGTATGGCATTTGGCACCACATCTGCAAATCAGCTCCACGACCCCTGAGAAGACTTCCACACAGCCTAGAAAATGCACAACAGGTATGAGTAATTCCAACGAATCAGAATGAGAGTCTTACACCACTGCAACAGTTGCTAAATTGCCACATTAGGAGCCACAAACTACATCCTCCAAGAGTAAGGCGTCCAGGATAGATAACCATAGTAAAATGGCCCTAACTCCATACCCAGATACTAAGCTCAGATTGTAATCTGCAACAGCTATTTACTACCAGTCAACCAAGCTCATGAAAACTCCAATTCTTGAATAGACTCGCAAGATTGAGTGAATGAAGTGTCACGTCCAACCACTAAACCCTTAAAGTGTGGCGTCTAAACTGTCTGTTAATGTGCTCAGTCTGAAATACAACTCCAACATCTCCATACACTTGTAAAGTCTTACACCTAGTCTCCATATCACGCCCAACCAGCAATATTAACTTCTGCTATCACACATAGCAATCAAGGTAACGCCACCAACCGTACCAACAAGGAGTCTCACGCCCAACCTCAAAATGAAGTGCAAAAATGAGGAAATGTATGACCACGACCAGACTGGAAAACCCTTGAAAATGGTGACCAGGAATACTTATGCTAAGCCCTCAAATCTGAACGCCAACCTGACCTCCAAGAAATAGAAATGAATATTGTTCACCACCAATTTTGGTTCCGCAAGAAACCCACAAAATTGCCTTATTCACCCAATTGAAAACCTGGATGATTTTCCCCACAAACCAGCTAGGGTGGAATCATTTCATCACCAAAACCAGTTTCCCTAGGGTTTCCTTCCTCAAGACCAAGAACTCCAAGAAGCTCTCCAAAAGTGAATTTGAGAAAATAAACAAGCATAGTGCAAATGAGCTCCAAAATCATCTTTTATATCACTTGCCTTTTTTTCGCTCATTAAATTAAATAAAGTGACTTTATAAAGTTACTTTTAAAATATTTCCAAAAGTCACTTTTAACTCCTTTTAATTAATTATTTAGCATTACCTTTTTAATTGTACTTTTCTTGCCAAGTAACATTAAATAATTAAATAAATTAATTCCCTTTTTTTGACTATAGCCTATGGGAATTAAATAGGCTAATACGTCTATTAGGAGTGATCACTGAGAAGGGGACATTACATTTTTTCCACCATACTTTCTTTGATCATCAATTACAAGCTGTGTATTTTTTACGGCTTCCTTAGCGATGGCCTACTCAATTCTCTAGCTGTTGGAGTCTTAAACCCCTTACTAGTAATTGTTAATGCATTCACCAACCCTTCCCAATATGGGTTGGCAGCCACATTGAAGGGCAAGTTATTATAGTACCAAAAATTTGTTGCTGGCATCTTAGCCTCATGGTGTTTTTCTTTATTCTAAATGACACCATCAAGTGAAGGTTGTTCTCTTGGAACATTGCTTAGAATAAAGAAATTTGGTGATGATGAAGGAATATGGCTAGAAGTAGAAATAGAACCCATAGGACTCTCACCAATAGAGGAATGTGGATGACGAATGCTTGGAGTTGGGGTAACAAAGGAATCCATAGATAAGTTTTGATTCATCATTGTTGCTATTGCTTCCTTTGAATTTTTTCTTCCACTTTTTTCATTTCAAACTCAGCAAGTAGGGCATTCATCTTCCTTGTAACCTCTTTTGACACCTTAGGGCATGGCATGCCTTTACATTTTGTCCAAGTATTTTAGCAAGGTGGTATTTTAATCTATTAATTCCTCCTAGTATTTTAATCTATTAATTCCTCCTGTCATAGGATGTTTACATTCATTACAAGTTACATGGCCTTTGATAGCTCCTAGTGTCTTGTACTTCCATGCAAGATCTTTTTTACCACTCATTTGTGTTGAACTTGGCATTGTTCTTTTAACATCTAAAAAGAAAATATCAATAGGATTTTGCAAAAAAATCAGCATCAAGCATTGAGCAAAATGATAAGCATTGTCTACTTCTATAAGAACTTGTGAATAAAGATATATTTCTTTTACTCTATTTGGTATGCAATGTTATTTTTGTTCATTATTTCAAATACTAGTTTTACTAGATGGAAGAGTAAACATTGACGCCATTTGTATTAAGATAATTTATGCCCTTAGACCCCAATAAAGGTTGGAAGAGACCACAATGTGGTTATGACCAAGAGATTAAACAATATTTAAAGTTGGTAGAGCAAAGAGAACAATGAAGAGGACTACGAGAGTGTAATGTCCCCTTCCTAACCTATTCAACAGTTTGGCAGAGTTAGCCTATTTAGTCGTTCCTGTACGTTAACAGGGTTATGGTCAGGGAACTTTGGTGACCGTTTATCCAACATGGTGTGGTTGAAAGCTGTGTAATTTCTTTTTTGGAGTGTTTTTGGTGATTTCTCCCATAATATTTTTAATAAGTTAGTCTCAGGCATTGACAGAGCCAGTTGTCAATCCTGCTATTTTTAGCAGTATCGGTGGCAGCAGTTGATATCCATATTTTAATATTTAAATGGTTTGGAGCAATTATTTTAAATAACATAAAGTTGTTAAGGTTAAATTAAATATTTAACTTATTTTATAAAGTTACTTTATTAAAAGGGACCATGGACGACATAAGGAAATATTATAAAGTAAATATTTGTGGAACTTAAGTTGGGCACCTAAAAGGGAGTTATAAGGGGATATTTTAATTCAAAAAGTAAAATATGTTATTTTCCCAAGGGGGTCGTGGGGTTTTGAGGAGATATAAAAGTGGCTCTTGAGCTCATTTCTCTTTATGTTGGATTTGATAATTGGTTTTTCTTCTTGTTGGAGTTCTTTCTTCAGGAGGGTTTGTGAGGATGAAATTCCTTGCAAGTGACATCTTCTGAAATATCCCCCTTATAATTTTTTCCAACTTTTTCCACAAACACTTCACCCGTTAGCGTTAGCAAATCCAAATAAGCCAGCTAAAAGGAACCCTTTCACTTTTCAATCACCCAGATCCCAGTGTGGGCAAGGTGAGAACATACGGTAGAAAGGGGATCGTTAGCTTACAAAATTGAAAACTGCTAGAAAGTACAATGAGAGATGGCTCATCTGATCAGAATGTAATGCAAATGCAAACTCAACCACTTATTCAGTGGGAGTGGAATTGACGGCTCAGCCGATCAGCATGATATGCAAATGTATACTCGACCACTTATTCAGCGGGAGTGTTATTACAAGAAAAGTAAATGTTTGGGTGGCTAGTCGACCCCTTTCGCTTTTTAGCGAGCAATACAAGAAAGCAAAATACTGAAAGTAATGGATGGCAAGGCTTGTCCCTTTCACTAAAGTGGGAATTACAAAAAGTAAATTGCAGAAATAAATTGACTGAATCAGTACTATTGATAACAGCCTTATAATGTAATGAAATCTGCAAGTTACAATGAGAATTAAATGTCCAATAAGCTCCAAAATGAAAGTAGATGATCTTCAAACATAAGCAAGCTATTCTACTAAGGAAAACAAGCCAAAAATTGAACTTTTACCAATCTGATATGCAATTGCAGCGTTCAAAAATCTCAGACCAGCAAGCTCAAACCACACCAAAATGCTCATAACTCGGTCAGTACTCCTTTGAATGACATGAAATCAAATGCAAACAGCTCCAAGAAGATGGGCGACCAATTTGAAGCCAACAAACTGCAACAAGCAACCTCTAATATTTAATGCACGCTTCCAAATACAAGGACAGGAAAAGTGTAGTCTCCTTGAAGAGGGTGACCAGCAAGAATAATTCAACTCTTCACAATAAAATTTGAAACTTAGCAAGAAGGGGCGCCCAAGGTAAACTTAAACAATGGGTCAATACCCAGAACCATCAAAAAAATCTTTCAAAGAAATATGAGTCAAAACATGCTTCTGCCAAGTGTCGAACCAGCAACATGAAAAACTAATAAAAGCTCACCAAAATGATCAAATACTGAAAATAACAAGTTACCCAACCAAAATCAGAAGACGTCATATGAATCCATCTCCAAATGAGCTTTGTTTGCAACCTCTGAATGAAGTAGTCTGAAACCAGCTAGGTGCTATCTCTCAAGTATGAATCTGATATAAGCTAGGAGGTATGCATTCCTCAAAGCAAGGGTTTTGAAATAATTTCAGTAGCACTTTGTTAGATAAGCAATGGATACCAATAATGAAGCCCAACACTCTTATTTATAACTTTTTCTCCTCAAATTCAAATTCAGTTCCCTCCAATTAGGGCGCCCAATTGAAATTCACATTCACCTCTCATGAAAATGCATTTGAAATTTCATTAACCTCCTTCTCCAAGTCATCCCAACACGAGAGAGACAATACTTTATTAAAATGCAAAATACCTCATAAAGTAGGTGTCCAAACATTTTAAGTGAATTAACAATATAACTTGCAAATAATTTCTCCAAGCGAGGTGTCCAAATAAATAAGTGAAATACATTATAATATAACTTAAATATTTCCCAAAATCGTCCACCATGCCTTAGCCAAATATTTCACTTAAAATATAAACTCCACCAAAATATTGAATTTGCCAAAATGAGTTCCAAAAGTGCTAGAAACCAAACAACTCAAACTGACCTACCCGATATAGCCATTGCACTGAACTGCTGATTTGCTGCTAAAAATAGCACTGCCAAAAATAACAGTTACTAAAAATAGCATATTGCTAAAAACAGTAAGTGACTGACTCCAAACTCATTTTAAGCACAAACTGGGCAGTTGTCGTAATTTACTAAAGATAGTAAGTACGGAAAAGTTGCCTGATGCAATTGCATGCCATACCACTGCGAAGCTCCCTAAAAACCCAAAAAGAATCCAAAAACTAAACTGCAAAATTCCAACATGGAAACCCCTGAATCCACGAAAGAAACCTCCAAGCAGTTGGAAACCCTAATTCTGCATCTGACTAGCCTTCGGGCATCCGGGGATAGGCTAATAGTCACTAGAAAGCGTAGTGCTAAAAATGGGGACATTACATCTTCCACGTTGGTGAGAAATCCAATTTGGAGGATTTTATGGTGGTTTCATATAGGAATCACAATTGGGCTTACTCGTGGAGTTTATACTTCTGTATTGGTAGAGTTTATTGCATATCCGATTTGTCAAGGGCGAATTGAAGGAGTTTCTGGAGAGTTTGTTTGCTGTTATTTCATTCCTAGGCTAGCCATACACTTCCATAGCTGGCCATACCATTTTGGCTGGGCATGAGGTTCTTGGAGAGGGGTCGACCCAATTTGTGATCAGATTTTTGAAGCGTTTGAGGGCGCCTAGGGTGTGTGTGGCTGGGAAATATGGTTGCATCTACTAACAATACCATTTTAGATTGTGGTGTCCTGATTTGGGGTTTCCAGATTGCTGATTGCTACTACAACACTTTGTCAAAGTTGCCGACTTTTTCTGGGTATGTTGGATTTAGATATGTAATGGCATTTTATAAATTGGGTTGCTGTTGTAATTGAGATAAACTCAATATTCTGATTGTAAATCAAATCTGGAATTTTCTGCTCTTTATAATTTTGAGTTTGTCAAATTTTCTGAGTTGTCAAGTTGTTGCAATATATTGTACTTATTTCTCTTTGCAAACTATCAAAATACCATTGCAAAAAACAAAACAAAAACACAAAAAAATCATAGCAAACAGGGCAACATACTACAATGGTATCAGAGCAGTGTATCCTGCCATCTTGAAGGGTTGTGGGAAAATAGAGTTATTGCAACGGATTGAATGAATAATGCAGCCATATACCCATAATTATAATCTGCAAAGAAACAGATCTAACACAAGCATTGAGAACCAACCGGAGTTAGATCCCTTTGCAGGCGTAGAAAGGGGTGATTGAGAGCAACCACAGGAACCTAGCACTAGGGAGATATTGAATGATTTGGCTAGAGGGTAGGATGAGTTGCAACACATTTTAGTGCAGATGATTGACTTAATGAACCAATGGTTGTTTGGGGACAACAATAACAATCAGGGGAATAATGCTGGAGACAATGGTGGGAACAATGGGGGTCACAATGGGGGTCACAATGAGGGCAACAAAGGACATGACAGGAACAATGGAAATGGTGAGGGTTCACTGAATGATAGAGGCAAAAATCAACAAGTTAGAACCAAGACCAACAATTCTAGGCCCTTAATGCCTAACTTTCCATTGAGAGTTAATCACTGTGTAGAGGCACCCACCCAATAGGAGTTATAGGATCAAATTCTACAGGATTGGAGAGATTCAGGGATGGAGTTTTAGGCTGAGATGTCCTTTTGTGATTACTTGGACCTCAGAATGAAACATAGACCACATAGGGGTGGTAGATAACACCATCAGGAGTTACAACGGAAGGTGGATAAGCTATCCATTCCATACTTTGATGGCTCAGGTAAGACCAAAGCTAGAAGATGGGTTCAAAAGTTAGACATATTTCCAGCTCAACCCAATGTCGAAGGATGAGGCTATCAAGTATGTAGTTATACATTTGGACAATAGCACTCATGACTGGTGGCACCATGGCATGATCACTATGGTCATGACCGAATTGATTCATATGTTGAGTTCACAAAGAGGTTGATTGAGAGGTTTGATAGGAAAGACCTAGAATTGCACTTCAAGGAGCTGGCTCAACTCAAACAGTGGGGTTTAGTTGAGGCTTATGTGGCTAATTTCCAGAGACTTTCAATATTAGTTGTAGATCTTTCAGAGAGGAGTTTCATAGTTCTATGTATGGATGGTCTTTCAGATCCTTTGTGAGGTTGGATTAAGGCCCTTAATCCATCTTCATTACAGGAGGCCATTAAGAAGGCTAGAGATATGGAGACTTCTACTCTTAAAAGTAAATTTCAGTCTAAGAGTTTTCCCCATAAAAAGGATGAGGATAAGAAATCTTTTCATAAAGAAACACATCAGCCACGTCATGAGACTAATAGGTTGGACAGTGAGCAACTAGATGACCTTTGGAGGAAGAAATTATGTTTCCATTGTAGAGAGCCTTGGGACCCATCTCACAAATGCAGTGTGAAGGCGAAAGCCAAGCAAATTGAATATTTTTCTACTAATGAAGCAACATCAGAAAAATCATATCAGCAGTCTGATGCTGAGAGTAGTAAAGGGGAAAACTCATTAGATGAGGAGCCAAAGAAAGGTGGTACCATTGCCCAACTCTCTAGCTTCCAAAAGGCAGTCACATTTAAGGTTAGAGGGACATTGCAGGGGCAGTGAATCATAGCACTTATTGATACTGGTGCCACTCATAATTTCATCGATGAGGGCTTCATGAATAGGAGAAGGTTGCAAACAGAAGAACATTATGGATTTAAGATCATGGTAGCTGATGGTTACAAACTTTCTTGTACCCGTAAGATCCCTAATTTGAACTTATAGTTGGGGGAGTATGAGATGAAAGATGAATTTTATGTGGTTAAGATTGGGGGTACTGATATGGTGTTGGGGTTGTATTGGATGAAATCCCTTGTGGAGTTCTCTTTTAATCTGTAGAAGACGGAAATGAAGTTTGAGGTCAATGGGAAAAAGATAGTGCTTAGAGGACTATCAAATGGGGGCACTAGAGTTGTGTCCTTCAAAAGGATGGAATGCTTGATTAGACATGAGTAGGTTGAGTGGGCAACAGAGTGTCTCATCATGCCTACAGTTGCAGATCAGTAGAAGAACAATTACCATCCAGACATCCAGAAGTTGATATTTCAGCATAGCATAATATTTGGGAGCATCCCTCCTAGAGTACCATTAGAGAGAGGGATAGAGCATGTAATAGAGCTAGAGGAGGGTGCCAAACTGGTAATTACCACACCTTACAAACATCCTAAGAGACACAAGGATGAGATAAAAAAGGCAATTAAGGAATTATTGGAGATGGGGCACATTAGACCTAGCAAAAACCCATTTGCATCAACAATTGTATTGGTAAAGAAAAAGATGGAACAATGCGGATGTGTATTGATTATAGAGCATTGAACAAAAAGATAATTAAGAACAAGTATCCCATTCTGCGGATACACGAGTTGATTGATGAGCTACAAGGGGCTTGTTACTTTTCCAAGATAGATTTGAGATCAGGGTACCATTAGATTAGGATGAGAAAGGAGGATATAGAGAAGACAACTTTCAGATGCTACTTTGGACACTTCGAGTTTCTAGTGATGCCTTTCGGGCTGACTAATGCATCAACCACTTTCTAGAGTTGTATGAATCAGGTGTTTAGGAAACAGTTGAGGAGATTTGTCTTAATATTTTTTGATGACATCTTGATATTCAGTAGAACTTGGGAAGAGCATTTGAGGCATCTCGAGGAAGTCTTGAGCATATTGCAGAGTGAGTCCTTGCACGCTAAGGAGTCCAAATGCGATTTCGGCATGATAGAGCTTCTCTATCTTAGGCATATCATTAGTGGAGAGGGAGTGAGAGTTGATCTTGAGAAGATCAAGGCTATTGTTGGCTGGCCTACTCCTACGAATCTCACTCAGTTGAAGAGATTCTTTGGTCTATGCGGGTTTCACAACAGGTTTGTTAGGGGCTTTTCACAGACTGCAGCTCCACTTATGGATTTGACAAAAAAGGGAGCTTTTGAATGGTCCGATTTAGCACAAAAGTGTTTTGAGCACTTCAAGCAGTTGATGTCCTCATGTCTAGTATTGGCAATACTAGATTTCTCGAAACCGTTTGAGGTGGAGTGTGACACTTTGGGAGAGGGCATTGGGGCAATATTGATGCAAGAGAAGCACCCCATAGCATTTGAGAGCACAAAATTGAGAGGTGTGGAGAGGAGCTACTCTATCTATGATAAAGAGATGTTGGCTATCATACATGCATTAGCCAAATTCAGACCATACTTAGTAGGGGGCAGATTTATCATCAAAACGAACCATGATAGCATCAAATGCTTCATGAACAAGAAGGATCTTAATGATAGGCAACAAAAGTGGGTTAGTAGGACTATAGGCATATGATTTCAACATTGGTTATGTCAAGGGGAAGAAGAATGTAGTTATTGATGCACTTTCTAGGAGGCCACATTTATGTTCTTTGGTTGAGATTGTTGCTAATTGGAGGGAGTTGATTTCAGTAGTGTATGCTAAGGATTCTTGGGCAGCAGGAATCATAGAGGGCACTATTCATGATGGCAGGTATATATTGCTCAATGAGTTGATCATTCAGAAAGAGAGGATCTATTTAGTGCCTACTTCACAACTTAAGGGGAAGATATTGAGAACATTTCATGATGCACCCATGGCTGGTCACCTGAGTTTCTTCAAGACCTACAGGAAGATTTGGGAAAGATTCAATTGGAAAGGACTTAAAAATGAAGTCCTCAAGTATGTTAGAGAGTGTCCTACTTGCCATCAGAATAAGAATGAGCACACTTATCCAGTTGGTTTATTTCAACCCTTGCCCATTCTCTATAAAAAATGAGAATGTATCTCCATGGACTTCATCATTGGGTTGCCTAAGGTGCAGAACAAGGATTGCATATATGTGGTGGTTGACAAGTTAGCCAAATTTTCACATTTTTTGCTATTTCAGCGACATACATTGCAACTAAGGTGGCTGATTTATTCTTCAGGGAGATTTTCAGATTGCATGGGATGCCCAAGAGTATAGTGAGTGATAGGGACAACAAGTTCCTAAGTCTCTTCTGGCAGGAACTTTTCAGGTTGAGTGGGATAGAGCTCACTCCCAACACGAGCTACCGCCCACAATTGATTCTATTTCCATTTAGAAATTTCAAAACCATCCATTGCTTCTTGATAACAACTAGGTTCCCCATCATTAGAAATCAAATCAATAGATGACATAATCATCATACCTTTTAGGAGCATTTCTGACCCATGTAGATCTCCTTAGAGTTGGTTGTGGTATTTCCACATTTTCTTGTATATTTTCTGCATCTTCATCTTTATCTTCATAAGTTTTTTCTTGTTCCCTAAATTTTGTAGATGGATGAGTTTCCAATTGAATTTGTTGATATTGTAGTACTTGTTCCCCTTTCATTTCAACTTCTACTACGTTTGATTTTATGATAGGAGATTCATCAAATTCATCTCTACTAATGACGATTTTATAGGTAGTAGGATCCCACAATCTACATCCCTTAACTCCATCACCATAACCAACAAAATATACTCCTTTGATTTGGGGTCCAATTATGCAAATCTTTAGAAATAAGAGCATACATACCACAACTATTTTATTTTTAGATTTGAGTAATCACAAGAATAACTTGTCCATACCTCTTTAGGAATCTTATAGCTTATTGCAATTGATGGTGACCAATTTACTAAATAGTAAGTTGTAATGGCTGCTTTTTTCCAGAACTCTTTTTGCAACTTGGCATTATTGAGCATGCTCCTTGCTCTCGCTAGAAGAGTCATGTTCACGTGTTCAACAACACCATTTTGTTGTAAAGTGTAAATTATGGTTTTATGTCTTTCAATTCCAAAGATGTGAACTCACCCCCATTATATGTTCTTAAACATTTGATTGACTTGCCAATGCTCTTTTCAACCAAGGCTCTAAATTGCTTAAAAGTGCTAAACACATCAACTTTACTTTTAAGAGTATAGACCCACACCTTTTTAGAGTAATCATCTATAAATGTCACAAAGTATGATGATCCTCCATAATAAACTGTAGAGGATGGTCCCCAAATATCCAAATGAATATAATCTAGAATAACCTTACTTGTATGACTACTTGTTTTAAACTTTTGTCTACATTGCTTCCCAAAGACACAATACTTGCAGAATTTCAAATTAAGATATTTTAAATTTAGTAGTAACTTATGTTTTATCAGTACTTTTAGCCCTTTTTTCACTCATATGGCCCAATTGTTGATGTCTTAAATGAGTAGATACATTTACTTTTTCAGATACCACCGATGTTCTACGTATTTCAATACTCCCCTCTAGCTTGTAAAGGTTTCCAATTTTTTTAGGCTTCATGATTACCAAAATGCCCTTGGACACCTTCAACACTCCACCTTGACTTGTAAATTTCTAACCTCCAAAATCCAAAACTCCTAAGGAAATTAAATTATTTTTGAGTTTTGGTACATGTCTTACCTCTATCAGTGTCCTTACAATACCATCAAACATTTTATTCTTAATGCTCACAATCCCAACAGTCTTACAAGAAACATTATTTCCCATAAGAACAAGGCTACCATCAATAGTTTGGTAAGAAGAAAACCAACTCCTATGTGGGCACATGTGATTTGAAGCACCAAAATCTAATAACCATTCCTCATGATATTGTGAATTGTTACAAATAGATAGTACTTCATCAACCATACCTGAACTTGTCTCAGTTGGATTAGCTTCCTTTGTTGAGTTATCCTTGGCTTCCTCTTCCAAAAATCTTTCTCGAGATGCCCTGATTTGTTATAGTACCAACATTTACTCTTACTCTTTCTTCCTTTTGACTTGGATGTGGATGTACCTCTCAAATCCTCTCCTTTTGTTGTAGACCGACCCCTAGCCACCATTGCTTTTGATGTGGAGGTTTCTATACTGGATTTCCCTTGCACCTCTTTAGACAATAAGGCTCCCACAACAAAATCAAAGTCAAGAGTGTCTGTTGTGCTAAAGCTAATGGAATTGACTAAGTTGTTCTAGGATTTAGACAATGAACACAATAACGTGACTATCTTGTCTTCATCTTCGATTTTTACACCCATACTAGTTAATTGGCACATAAAAGTATTGAAAATATTTAAATGATCAACAATTTTGGTACCTTCTTTCATTCACAAACTATACAACTACCTCATCAAGTAGATTCGGTTTGTCAAGGATTTTGTAATGTAAATACTCTCCATTATGCTCCATAAGGCTACTGCTATTTCCTCTCCAACAATATTGAAAAGAACATCATCTGCTAAACACAACTGAATTGTGCTAAGAGCTCTTGTATCTGAATCTTCCTAGTCCTCATTAGTCACATACACATGTTTCTTTGACTTGCCTATCAACGTCTTGTGCAGTTCTTGTTGCACAAACAAATTGTGCATCTTGAGTTTCCACAACTCAAAGTTATTCTTCCCATTGAACTTCTCCACCTTGAACTTTGCATTCGAAGCCTTCACCATTTGATGCTTCAAAACAAACACCAAATCCTAACACAATCGTTGCAAAAATACCACTTGTTGAAAAAATGTGAGCCTACAGAATCATATATAATTTGTAGCACAAATTAGTTGTGAAGAAATAAAAGAAAAGACAAAACGGTATAACAGAATAATATTCTACAAGACATGAATTAATGTAGTAAAACCTTGACAATATGCCAAGGAAACATCCATGGTACAAAGTATCGTATTCTTATTGCTTAGAGGAAAAATTGCAATCTTCACACAACCGCTGCTATTACAAACTAATTTTCCTTCCAAAGGCTACAAAGATATATATAATATCTTCCACAAAATAGCTACTGTCAAACTTAGAAAAAACTAGATTTTTCTCTTAAGAAAATTGTAGATGATCTCTTACGGAAAAAGTTATTTTTAAAGATAAGATAAGATTAGATTTTTTCTTTATTGTTGTCACAATCCAACATCATCTTTAGACATGCTGCCAAATAACAGGTCAGCTCCTTTTTTATACTATCCAAGAGATCTAGGTTTATAGGGTGCTCCCTAATTGTTTCGGGTTATATCTTTGAGCTGCTCATGTATTTATTTAACTTTCATGACATTGAGAAAAAGTTTGTATCTATTCAAGATATATTCAAAAACTGTTCTGTCATTTCTTTTAGACATAAACTGGTCAGCTCAGACTTGCTAAATGTTGCGTTCTTAACCAAAATCCTGCTGTAGTTTCTATCAACTCTACAAATACTTTGAATCTAAACTGAACAAAAATATGAATATGAAAGTGCTGGAAACTACTGAGTAAGATCTTAAATTTGAAGATGGAATAAAACAAACTAATATCCAGATATTTGAAACTGTCGGGAAAAAATCTGTAACTCATAAAAACTAAAATTTGTGACCGCTGGAAAATAAATTGAAAAATCTGAAGTGAAGTCTTTATCTTTTTCAAAACTGAAACAGAAAACGAAATATAACTGAAAATATTAGAATATTATATAAGATAGAATAGAACGCTCCTAAGAAGGGATGGACACCAAATTGTGCGCATACATCCAAGGCAGTATGAACACTACCTCCACCCCAATACACAATCTCAGGAGACCTGTGTACAACTTTTACCAAAACATAAAACAACACAATGACACTTACGAGGATTGAAGTCCTATTCATAATTATTTTTTCTTTATGATGTTGTTCGCTTTCTGTATGTGGGCCAATTGCTTTTCACACACCTAATAAGTTCTACCTAGAGACATTGAAGCTGGACATGATGACTAAAAAGGTGGGTTGGTGGAACAACTATCAAAAAGTGGTCTAGTTACATAAAAAGGTGGACTACTACCTAAATTATTATCTGTACAGAATTGGGTGCTTCAGATTGAGTATGAGGGATCCCTTGTGATGTGCCTCAACTATCACAAGCTGGGACATGCTTCTGCTGTGTGTAGTGTTTCAAGGGTTAATAACTATGGGCATTTTAAGGCTTCACAGGATCCTTCTCCCCCTCAGGAAGAGCTTGGCCTCCCTTGGAGGGGATTGGTGGTGTGGATTGTCCTTTAGCAGAGAATATGAAATCAAAGAGCGACATTTCTTTGACGATGAAAAACTAAGTTTCGGATTCAGTCGCAGTTTGTGATTCTCCTCATGGCTCTTCACCCTTCAACAAGGAAAAATGATTGTCCTCTTCTAAGTTTTTAGGTGACCCTCCAAATCCCAACAAGAAGGGGCTTGATTCGGATAAGCATTGTGATGTTAGATCAAAACAAAGCTCTTTGATGTATTTTGGATTCAAACCACTTTAAGTGGTGATCCTGTTCTTTTGTTGCATGTTGCTAGATGTTTTGATCTCCCCTGTATGGGGTGTAGTGGTTTGTTTTATTGTTTTTCCTCTTGGTGTTCCTGGCTGATCTTGATTGTTACTGGTTCTTTTTTTGCTTCTTTGTTGAAACAATCTCCCCTCCTTGTATTGTTTTTCCCTCAAAGCAATTATGGAGATGGATGTTGAAAAATTTCTAAGCTTGCCCAACTTTTCCTTAAATATAAAGGGAAGTTTTCCTATAGAAATTTAAATTTAACAATTAATTTTAGATGACCAGTTTATGGATAAATATATAATTTTCACATGTATATGGTTTGACTTTAGGGGATTTTCAACATGTAACAGAAAATAAATCAATGTATTATGTCTGTTTTGCTTCTTGAATATGAGCACAAGAATGCATACATTCGACATACATACATACGTAGATGAGAGATTTTACAATGGACATACATACATACATACATACATACATACATACATACCCATAATTCAAATAAACGACAATGCCCATAGGATGTGGCAATAGATTGTATAAACAATACAAATATGCTAGAACAAAAAAAATATATTCATGTGCCAAAATATCATCAAATAGACAACATATAAATATGAATCAAGTTGGCTATTACCCTGTTGTTCCAAACACAAATACTTGTTGGAAAATAAAACAAATGCTTTCAGCACAAAGACAACTTTTGAATTGCAATCTCCTCAAGAAACAAATGAGGTTTTGTCTTTCAATTTGCAATTTTTTTCTTCAAATTGATTGTTGAACACAAGGCTTGAGATAAGACATAAATTATATAAAAAATAGCAGATCTCTCAACGTCCAAAAAAGCTCTTCAATAAAGAACACCAACAGAGTACAAATTCTAACATCCCATTTTCCCTCTCCAAAATAACAATCAATAAATTAAAAATATTCTCTCCTCAAGTAGTCCCCACTTTGTCATGACTACTAACTTGTAACTCCTCGTTAATGTGTTGTCATAGAATTTGTCATGATTAACATGTCAAGTGCCTTGGGAGTTAAAACAACCTTTTATGGAACTCACACCCCATATGCATAAAAGTATTTAATTTATTATTATTTTAGTGGTTGCTTCTATTTCCCTAAATCATGGCCTCTTCACTATAACATTTTTACGTTCTTCTAGCAAAAATAAGTATAGGGATCACATAGGATAATTAATTTAAAAGGGACATTGCATATCCACCCTTCTCAAAATTGCTTGCCCACAAGCAATGCAGAGTTGGGTGTTCAAGAATCTCTGATCCCTCCCATGTTGTAAGTAGGTTCCTCCAATGAACCGAGTATTTTGTGATTGTTTGGTTCCTTAGCTTCTTTTCGCATGTATCAATGGTAGCATCTAACACTAATGTGAATTTTCCTTTATCATTCAAGTGTGGCAAGTCAAATGACAATATAATGTGTAGTTGAAGAGCCCTTTTGAGGCAAGACACATGGAGAATATTATGAATCTTACTATCTATTGGTAACTCCAATTCATAAGCCATTTCACCAACTTTTCTCACAATTTTGTAGGGTCCATAGAAGTGAGGTTTTAAGTTTTCAACCCTACTTCACTTGATAGAGGTTTTCCTATTAAGTTTGGAGGCATATAAAAACCATGTCCCTGTAACATACACCCCTGATTTATTTTTGAAAAAAACCCTGTTTGCTGTTTTGCTTGTTCAAGGTAGTGTTTGTGTTTGTTTTCAATGTGTTTCAGATGTATATAGCATAAATGAAATGATTGCAATGAACATGAAACACTAAAGAACAACGCCTTTCAAAAGAAATTGCAAAAAGCATCATAAGACATTCATTTTCAGTTTATAATCAGAATATTACATTGAGATATCAGACCTGGTAAAGGCTTGTAACAGCAGCAATGAAGCTTCAATATAGGCACCAAACAACACCAAGCTTTTGTCAACAAAACTCCCAACTTTCCAACGCCCTAACCTCTATATTCAGTCCTCAACATCCAACAACAAAAAGCATTCCATTTGCTGGTCATAAACTGGAGATTAACAGCAACAAGGGCGTCCTCCCTAAGAAGTTCGATCCACTCTAGAAAATTCAATCCTCAACCAAAAATTGCAAACTTATACTCTTTGGAATCGCCATGAGATAGGTTTTTTCAATGAATCAATACCCATTTCGATTTCTCCATCCAACTCAGAGCTATGAGCCAAAAACCAGGTTCAGGTCCATGTTTAGAAGCACCCAGCAACTGAATAAAAACACACCAAAATCTTCATAAAGCCACACCAAACTGAAAGCAAGCTAACCACACCAAAATCCTCAAAATTACTAATAAATCTTCATTTTCAAGCACCAAAACTTGAACTCTTTAAAGCTTTATGTGATCCCTGCAGTAGAATCACTCACAATCTGATTAGGGTGGATATTTCGCCACAAAAACCAGCCCAAATGAAGTGGGTTTTTGTCCTCAGTTTGCAGCTCAATCAATCTAGAAGAAATCCAGTAGCATTTTGTTATGTTGCTAAAGTAGAGATGTGCAAATGAGAGCCAAAAAGGAGTTATAAAGGAATTAGGGTGATGGACTTGAAACTTTTCTTAATTTCCTCCTAAAACCCACACCCTTATCTTCTTTTGAAAAATTAAACATTTAAAATACTCTTTTCTCCCCTCTCTAAGCGTCCCACTTCATGGAGGAATAAAATATTAATAAAACTCTTTTTTAAAAAAAATTAAGTTGCACGCCTAGGCCCAAGGTACTTTTTGAATGACCACTCACCCCCTCAACTTAAGTTTATAAAATAACTTTATAAAACAACTTTAAAAGTGACTGAATAAAACAATTATTAATTACTATAACCTTAGGCTCTCCAAACCAAATGAGAAATAATGCTGCTATGTACATACTAGACTAGGACCAACTCCCCAAAAATGACTTACTATAAATAGCACTACTAAAAATAGTAAGTGTACACCAAACACCAAACTGAGCAAAACTGAACATTGTTGAAGAGAATTGTGACCAAATGAAGATAGCAAACACCATAAACCGACCATTGCTATAAATAGAAACCCCTCTGAAACCCAACACTGAACTCCAATGCTGGTCACTGAGTCCCCTAACCACATCAACTAGCTCACATGAACTTTGGAATAGGCTAATTGAATCACTATATTGCTCAAGAGTGAGAAGGGGACATTATAGTCCCCAACCTCAAATGTCCTCTCAATGTAGTGTTGATTGACATAAGATTTCTTTTGATTTGGAGCCCACTATAGGTGATCCTTGAGTAGTCTCATAGTATCTTGGCTATGTTTTACCAAGTCGCTAGCTATTTCTACCTTGATGTTAGTAAAAATTAAATCTATAAAAGTTAGTTCATTGTATTTAAATCCATATTTGGTGTCATACCTATGGACATGTGGTGGGTGGTGTTGTAGTACTCTCCAAGGTACAACCATTTTGTCAATGTTGCTTGCTAGTTTGTGACAGTTTCTTAAATACCCTTCAACCCATATATTCACTATTTTTGTTTGTCCATCTATTTGTGGGTGATGATTGGTACTGGAAGTGAGCTTGATCCCAATAAGATGAAATAACTCTTGTTAGAATGAGCTAAGGAATCTGCCATCCTTGTTGATAACAATAATTTTAGGCAAACCATGTAGCCTAAATGCTTTGCTAAAAAATACATTAGCTACTAGTGTACTTAGAATTCTGTGGGAATGACAAAGAAGTGCATACTTAATTAATCTATCTATTAATTCTTGTTAGTTACATTTGAGAGGGCCTATGATGAAATCCATTGATGTACTTTCCCACTTTAGCAAGGGCTATATCAAACCTATATAAAATACATGCTCTGTTTTATTTTGTTGGTAAGTTGTGTACTGCTTGATATTTTTTTAGTACATCATCCTTAAGGAATTTCTAAGAGAACTTTTCCTTCTCTACCTGTACATTTTGTAGAATTTGGGGTGCCTAGCCATAGGTGCATCATGTAATGCATTCAATTTTTTTCTTTCATCTTAGATTTAGGTACTAAGAAGATTCTATCCTTATACAAGCTAAGACCATCTAGTATCACATACCAATCATCTTTCACACTTCCCTCTAAGATGTAAGCAACAAATAAGTTCTTAGCATATTGTGCCATGATAGAAACCTTCCAATCACCAAAAAATAATAGAAATAGAACAAAGAGTGGGCTTTCTAGAAAGGGCATCAACAACTACATTCTTTTTATCTTTCATATATTCTATATTAAAATCATAAGCCTGCTGCTTGTTGTTAATGTCTCATTGATCCAAAAACTTCAAGTTGTTTTGGTATGTTTTTATCATAAATCTAGCTCAAACCAAATATTGTTTGAACTTTTCCAAACCATGTATAATGACTAAGCATATCCATGTCATAAATGGAAAATCTTCTTTTTGAGTCTTCAAACTTCTTTCTCTTGAATTGTATGGGGTGACCCTTTTGCATTAGAATTGCCCAACTCCTCTTGAAACATCACATTCGACAACAAAGGGTTGTGCTAAGTCTGGTATGGCAAGTGTAGGGCATGAGTTGATTACCTCCTTAAGCTTATCAAATGCTTCCTATGCTATATCATCCATGCAAAAGCTTCTTTCTTGGTCATATCGGTTAAGGGTGTTGTTCATTGTGAAACACATAATGAACCTTATATAGTAGTTGCACAGGCCAAAGAATCTTCTCAACTATGTTAGTGTGAAAAGGGGTGGCTAACCAAAATGGCCCAAATTTTCTGTTGATCCCCTTGTACACCTTGACCAATATTGACATTGCCCAAGTATAAAATCTTTGTGGCCCCAAACTCGCACTTGATTCTTTCACAAATGGTGGTTGTTGCTCTAGAATTCCAATGATTGTATCTAGGTGCCTTAGATGATCTTCTCATGTCTTACTATATATCAAAATATCATTGAAAAATACTATAACTAATTTCTCAAATTGACCACTCAATACTTGATTCATCATAAATTGGAAAATGTCAAGTGCATTTGTCAAACCAAATAGTATTTAAAAGTTGTTTTGAATGAAGTTGATGTAGCTTGATCTCAAATCGATCTTTGAGGAATAAAATGTCCCATGCAACTCATAAATGATCTCATTGATCTTGGGAATGGGGCATTTATTTTTTGTCTGTCTTGTTCAAGGCTTTATTATCTATGCACATTCTCATGGTGTCATCCTTTTTTTTTACAAGGGCCACAAATGAAGGAAAAGGGTAGAACTTGGCTTGATGCGACCAATATCCAACAATTCTTTATAGCCTTTTTTATTTCTTCTTTGTACATTCACAGATGATGGTAAAGATTAGTCACAATAGGATTAGAGCTTGGTTCCAACTCTATGATGTGTTAGAATCCCCTATTCAACAATAATCTTAGCAACAAATCACTAAACACCACACTCTACTAATATAAAATATTATTATTGTCAATATGATTAGTATGGTGACTATCCAAAGATGAATTAGTAGGCATGCCTTCTATCACCAAGTAGTTGGCTTCTCATGTAACCTGTACCTTGTAGAAAGTCATCACCATCCTCATAGTCATGACCACTCATAATAATTCATTCTAAAACTCCTCTAAGCACCACATCTTTACCTTATGATTTGAAATTTGATTCCATAGACTAATAATTCTTTGAAAATTCAAGGGAATCCTAAGACCATGCCAATTTCTCCCAATCCAACAACACGAAAATTGTAACATACTTTTTGATCACCAACGGATAATTTGAGCTGTCAAATTACCTTGGTGTATGGAATTGTGAATTTGTTGGCAACAATGATATTAAATCCATTAAAGTCTTCATCTTTCAATCCTCTCTTAGCAATTAGTTCTTCGTCAATGAAGTTGTGGGTAGCCCCACTATCAATAAGCATCGTGATCCACTATCTGGATATCACTCCATGGACCCTAAATGGATGATATCAGGGGGTCCTTGAAAGAGCTTCAGGTGTACGATTGCTTGTGTATGTACTAACATCCAACTTCTCTGGTTCATGCTCAATGGATTGATTTTTTGTGACTTGTAGCTTAGACTCTCCATGATTTGACTCATCATCATATACTACCTTTATATAATGGACTTGGCCTTTGCCAAGGCATTGGTGACTAGGTTTCCATAGCTCTTTGCAAGAGCAACATAATTTCTTTCTTTTGAGTTCATTTCTAGTGGGATCATCCAATCTTTTGGCTAAAATTGGTTGTGGTGTGGTTCTCTGAGGGAATGAATTGAAACCTCCTTTCTAAAAATTTCCCTTTTGCGATTCTATAGTGGGCGGTTTTGGCTGGGATGAAATCTTGTTCTTTAGTACACAAATAACTAAGTGTCAAAGCCCTCTTAATCGCTTCTTTGAGGGATGATGGTGCAAAATCCTTAACTAGGCCCTTGAGGGGCTTAGATAAACCTTTAGTAAAGAGGAAAGTGATTTATTTTTTGAAACATCAAGAACAATTACTACAATCCTTTAAAATCTGCCACATAGTTGTTTATTGTACCACTATGCTTCAATTGTGTTAGCTTTCTAAAATGGATTTCAAGATCTTGCCTCTCAAACCTATCAATCAATCTTTGATTGAACTCTTCATATGTAGTGAAAAGACTATGACTTTGGGCAATTAGGCCATGGCACCACCATTCTTGAGAAACTCCTTACAAGTGAAGAGTAGTGTTGGTGTACGTTTTATCATCCACCGAACACACATAATAAAATGTCCAAAGGCACTCTATCCTCTCTTGAACAAAATAACCACATATGCTAAGATTGCGAGAAGATCATACGGCGACTCCAAGGTTTCTTTTGTCAGGTCTTGACGTGTGGATAAGCTCAATGGGCATTGTGATATGTTGGTAATACACAAAGGGACTTATGTTAAAGAATTCTTCACAAGTTTAGGACTTAGACGGATTTAACATTAAGTACTCTTTCTTTTTTTTGAGATTTAAAAAAGTGCAAAAGGACAAGGGTTTAGAAGTTCTAATCTACTCCTGAGAATTCAAGAGATGGTAAAGATTAGGTGAAACTGGTAACCACGCTTTGCTTCGCCTCCCTAGGACAACTGTACAAAGTGGGTGCAATCTTCAAGGGGTGTGATTATAGTTTTCATGTCTTGAACAATATTTATCCAGACTAAAGTTAAGCATCCACAATCATAAGCTTAGGCTAACTTTACGCATTGAATAAAAATCATCTATTCAAAGAAAGTATGAGCTAAGTTTCACCAATCAATACTATCAAATCTTTCACTCATTTAACAAATATTCAAATCAAATTCTATCTTAATTCTAATCTAATGTTGAAGAAGCTATGCAACCTTGCAAACCACTTGACAATAAAAGGGATTCAAAGCAAAACATGCATATAAGCTTTTA